>CM057479.1:0-10000 GCA_030035585.1 Dugong dugon
TAACCCTAACCCTAACCCTAACCCTAACCCTAACCCTAACCCTAACCCTAACCCTAACCCTAACCCTAACCCTAACCCTAACCCTAACCCTAACCCTAACCCTAACCCTAACCCTAACCCTAACCCTAACCCTAACCCTAACCCTAACCCTAACCCTAACCCTAACCCTAACCCTAACCCTAACCCTAACCCTAACCCTAACCCTAACCCTAACCCTAACCCTAACCCTATACCCTAACCCTAACCCTAACCCTAACCCTAACCCTAACCCTAACCCTAACCCTAACCCTAACCCTAACCCTAACCCTAACCCTAACCCTAACCCTAACCCTAACCCTAACCCTAACCCTAACCCTAACCCTAACCCTAACCCTAACCCTAACCCTAACCCTAACCCTAACCCTAACCCTAACCCTAACCCTAACCCTAACCCTAACCCTAACCCTAACCCTAACCCTAACCCTAACCCTAACCCTAACCCTAACCCTAACCCTAACCCTAACCCTAACCCTAACCCTAACCCTAACCCTAACCCTAACCCTAACCCTAACCCTAACCCTAACCCTAACCCTAACCCTAACCCTAACCCTAACCCTAACCCTAACCCTAACCCTAACCCTAACCCTAACCCTAACCCTAACCCTAACCCTAACCCTAACCCTAACCCTAACCCTAACCCTAACCCTAACCCTAACCCTAACCCTAACCCTAACCCTAACCCTAACCCTAACCCTAACCCTAACCCTAACCCTAACCCTAACCCTAACCCTAACCCTAACCCTAACCCTAACCCTAACCCTAACCCTAACCCTAACCCTAACCCTAACCCTAACCCTAACCCTAACCCTAACCCTAACCCTAACCCTAACCCTAACCCTAACCCTAACCCTAACCCTAACCCTAACCCTAACCCTAACCCTAACCCTAACCCTAACCCTAACCCTAACCCTAACCCTAACCCTAACCCTAACCCTAACCCTAACCCTAACCCTAACCCTAACCCTAACCCTAACCCTAACCCTAACCCTAACCCTAACCCTAACCCTAACCCTAACCCTAACCCTAACCCTAACCCTAACCCTAACCCTAACCCTAACCCTAACCCTAACCCTAACCCTAACCCTAACCCTAACCCTAACCCTAACCCTAACCCTAACCCTAACCCTAACCCTAACCCTAACCCTAACCCTAACCCTAACCCTAACCCTAACCCTAACCCTAACCCTAACCCTAACCCTAACCCTAACCCTAACCCTAACCCTAACCCTAACCCTAACCCTAACCCTAACCCTAACCCTAACCCTAACCCTAACCCTAACCCTAACCCTAACCCTAACCCTAACCCTAACCCTAACCCTAACCCTAACCCTAACCCTAACCCTAACCCTAACCCTAACCCTAACCCTAACCCTAACCCTAACCCTAACCCTAACCCTAACCCTAACCCTAACCCTAACCCTAACCCTAACCCTAACCCTAACCCTAACCCTAACCCTAACCCTAACCCTAACCCTAACCCTAACCCTAACCCTAACCCTAACCCTAACCCTAACCCTAACCCTAACCCTAACCCTAACCCTAACCCTAACCCTAACCCTAACCCTAACCCTAACCCTAACCCTAACCCTAACCCTAACCCTAACCCTAACCCTAACCCTAACCCTAACCCTAACCCTAACCCTAACCCTAACCCTAACCCTAACCCTAACCCTAACCCTAACCCTAACCCTAACCCTAACCCTAACCCTAACCCTAACCCTAACCCTAACCCTAACCCTAACCCTAACCCTAACCCTAACCCTAACCCTAACCCTAACCCTAACCCTAACCCTAACCCTAACCCTAACCCTAACCCTAACCCTAACCCTAACCCTAACCCTAACCCTAACCCTAACCCTAACCCTAACCCTAACCCTAACCCTAACCCTAACCCTAACCCTAACCCTAACCCTAACCCTAACCCTAACCCTAACCCTAACCCTAACCCTAACCCTAACCCTAACCCTAACCCTAACCCTAACCCTAACCCTAACCCTAACCCTAACCCTAACCCTAACCCTAACCCTAACCCTAACCCTAACCCTAACCCTAACCCTAACCCTAACCCTAACCCTAACCCTAACCCTAACCCTAACCCTAACCCTAACCCTAACCCTAACCCTAACCCTAACCCTAACCCTAACCCTAACCCTAACCCTAACCCTAACCCTAACCCTAACCCTAACCCTAACCCTAACCCTAACCCTAACCCTAACCCTAACCCTAACCCTAACCCTAACCCTAACCCTAACCCTAACCCTAACCCTAACCCTAACCCTAACCCTAACCCTAACCCTAACCCTAACCCTAACCCTAACCCTAACCCTAACCCTAACCCTAACCCTAACCCTAACCCTAACCCTAACCCTAACCCTAACCCTAACCCTAACCCTAACCCTAACCCTAACCCTAACCCTAACCCTAACCCTAACCCTAACCCTAACCCTAACCCTAACCCTAACCCTAACCCTAACCCTAACCCTAACCCTAACCCTAACCCTAACCCTAACCCTAACCCTAACCCTAACCCTAACCCTAACCCTAACCCTAACCCTAACCCTAACCCTAACCCTAACCCTAACCCTAACCCTAACCCTAACCCTAACCCTAACCCTAACCCTAACCCTAACCCTAACCCTAACCCTAACCCTAACCCTAACCCTAACCCTAACCCTAACCCTAACCCTAACCCTAACCCTAACCCTAACCCTAACCCTAACCCTAACCCTAACCCTAACCCTAACCCTAACCCTAACCCTAACCCTAACCCTAACCCTAACCCTAACCCTAACCCTAACCCTAACCCTAACCCTAACCCTAACCCTAACCCTAACCCTAACCCTAACCCTAACCCTAACCCTAACCCTAACCCTAACCCTAACCCTAACCCTAACCCTAACCCTAACCCTAACCCTAACCCTAACCCTAACCCTAACCCTAACCCTAACCCTAACCCTAACCCTAACCCTAACCCTAACCCTAACCCTAACCCTAACCCTAACCCTAACCCTAACCCTAACCCTAACCCTAACCCTAACCCTAACCCTAACCCTAACCCTAACCCTAACCCTAACCCTAACCCTAACCCTAACCCTAACCCTAACCCTAACCCTAACCCTAACCCTAACCCTAACCCTAACCCTAACCCTAACCCTAACCCTAACCCTAACCCTAACCCTAACCCTAACCCTAACCCTAACCCTAACCCTAACCCTAACCCTAACCCTAACCCTAACCCTAACCCTAACCCTAACCCTAACCCTAACCCTAACCCTAACCCTAACCCTAACCCTAACCCTAACCCTAACCCTAACCCTAACCCTAACCCTAACCCTAACCCTAACCCTAACCCTAACCCTAACCCTAACCCTAACCCTAACCCTAACCCTAACCCTAACCCTAACCCTAACCCTAACCCTAACCCTAACCCTAACCCTAACCCTAACCCTAACCCTAACCCTAACCCTAACCCTAACCCTAACCCTAACCCTAACCCTAACCCTAACCCTAACCCTAACCCTAACCCTAACCCTAACCCTAACCCTAACCCTAACCCTAACCCTAACCCTAACCCTAACCCTAACCCTAACCCTAACCCTAACCCTAACCCTAACCCTAACCCTAACCCTAACCCTAACCCTAACCCTAACCCTAACCCTAACCCTAACCCTAACCCTAACCCTAACCCTAACCCTAACCCTAACCCTAACCCTAACCCTAACCCTAACCCTAACCCTAACCCTAACCCTAACCCTAACCCTAACCCTAACCCTAACCCTAACCCTAACCCTAACCCTAACCCTAACCCTAACCCTAACCCTAACCCTAACCCTAACCCTAACCCTAACCCTAACCCTAACCCTAACCCTAACCCTAACCCTAACCCTAACCCTAACCCTAACCCTAACCCTAACCCTAACCCTAACCCTAACCCTAACCCTAACCCTAACCCTAACCCTAACCCTAACCCTAACCCTAACCCTAACCCTAACCCTAACCCTAACCCTAACCCTAACCCTAACCCTAACCCTAACCCTAACCCTAACCCTAACCCTAACCCTAACCCTAACCCTAACCCTAACCCTAACCCTAACCCTAACCCTAACCCTAACCCTAACCCTAACCCTAACCCTAACCCTAACCCTAACCCTAACCCTAACCCTAACCCTAACCCTAACCCTAACCCTAACCCTAACCCTAACCCTAACCCTAACCCTAACCCTAACCCTAACCCTAACCCTAACCCTAACCCTAACCCTAACCCTAACCCTAACCCTAACCCTAACCCTAACCCTAACCCTAACCCTAACCCTAACCCTAACCCTAACCCTAACCCTAACCCTAACCCTAACCCTAACCCTAACCCTAACCCTAACCCTAACCCTAACCCTAACCCTAACCCTAACCCTAACCCTAACCCTAACCCTAACCCTAACCCTAACCCTAACCCTAACCCTAACCCTAACCCTAACCCTAACCCTAACCCTAACCCTAACCCTAACCCTAACCCTAACCCTAACCCTAACCCTAACCCTAACCCTAACCCTAACCCTAACCCTAACCCTAACCCTAACCCTAACCCTAACCCTAACCCTAACCCTAACCCTAACCCTAACCCTAACCCTAACCCTAACCCTAACCCTAACCCTAACCCTAACCCTAACCCTAACCCTAACCCTAACCCTAACCCTAACCCTAACCCTAACCCTAACCCTAACCCTAACCCTAACCCTAACCCTAACCCTAACCCTAACCCTAACCCTAACCCTAACCCTAACCCTAACCCTAACCCTAACCCTAACCCTAACCCTAACCCTAACCCTAACCCTAACCCTAACCCTAACCCTAACCCTAACCCTAACCCTAACCCTAACCCTAACCCTAACCCTAACCCTAACCCTAACCCTAACCCTAACCCTAACCCTAACCCTAACCCTAACCCTAACCCTAACCCTAACCCTAACCCTAACCCTAACCCTAACCCTAACCCTAACCCTAACCCTAACCCTAACCCTAACCCTAACCCTAACCCTAACCCTAACCCTAACCCTAACCCTAACCCTAACCCTAACCCTAACCCTAACCCTAACCCTAACCCTAACCCTAACCCTAACCCTAACCCTAACCCTAACCCTAACCCTAACCCTAACCCTAACCCTAACCCTAACCCTAACCCTAACCCTAACCCTAACCCTAACCCTAACCCTAACCCTAACCCTAACCCTAACCCTAACCCTAACCCTAACCCTAACCCTAACCCTAACCCTAACCCTAACCCTAACCCTAACCCTAACCCTAACCCTAACCCTAACCCTAACCCTAACCCTAACCCTAACCCTAACCCTAACCCTAACCCTAACCCTAACCCTAACCCTAACCCTAACCCTAACCCTAACCCTAACCCTAACCCTAACCCTAACCCTAACCCTAACCCTAACCCTAACCCTAACCCTAACCCTAACCCTAACCCTAACCCTAACCCTAACCCTAACCCTAACCCTAACCCTAACCCTAACCCTAACCCTAACCCTAACCCTAACCCTAACCCTAACCCTAACCCTAACCCTAACCCTAACCCTAACCCTAACCCTAACCCTAACCCTAACCCTAACCCTAACCCTAACCCTAACCCTAACCCTAACCCTAACCCTAACCCTAACCCTAACCCTAACCCTAACCCTAACCCTAACCCTAACCCTAACCCTAACCCTAACCCTAACCCTAACCCTAACCCTAACCCTAACCCTAACCCTAACCCTAACCCTAACCCTAACCCTAACCCTAACCCTAACCCTAACCCTAACCCTAACCCTAACCCTAACCCTAACCCTAACCCTAACCCTAACCCTAACCCTAACCCTAACCCTAACCCTAACCCTAACCCTAACCCTAACCCTAACCCTAACCCTAACCCTAACCCTAACCCTAACCCTAACCCTAACCCTAACCCTAACCCTAACCCTAACCCTAACCCTAACCCTAACCCTAACCCTAACCCTAACCCTAACCCTAACCCTAACCCTAACCCTAACCCTAACCCTAACCCTAACCCTAACCCTAACCCTAACCCTAACCCTAACCCTAACCCTAACCCTAACCCTAACCCTAACCCTAACCCTAACCCTAACCCTAACCCTAACCCTAACCCTAACCCTAACCCTAACCCTAACCCTAACCCTAACCCTAACCCTAACCCTAACCCTAACCCTAACCCTAACCCTAACCCTAACCCTAACCCTAACCCTAACCCTAACCCTAACCCTAACCCTAACCCTAACCCTAACCCTAACCCTAACCCTAACCCTAACCCTAACCCTAACCCTAACCCTAACCCTAACCCTAACCCTAACCCTAACCCTAACCCTAACCCTAACCCTAACCCTAACCCTAACCCTAACCCTAACCCTAACCCTAACCCTAACCCTAACCCTAACCCTAACCCTAACCCTAACCCTAACCCTAACCCTAACCCTAACCCTAACCCTAACCCTAACCCTAACCCTAACCCTAACCCTAACCCTAACCCTAACCCTAACCCTAACCCTAACCCTAACCCTAACCCTAACCCTAACCCTAACCCTAACCCTAACCCTAACCCTAACCCTAACCCTAACCCTAACCCTAACCCTAACCCTAACCCTAACCCTAACCCTAACCCTAACCCTAACCCTAACCCTAACCCTAACCCTAACCCTAACCCTAACCCTAACCCTAACCCTAACCCTAACCCTATAACCCTAACCCTAACCCTAACCCTAACCCTAACCCTAACCCTAACCCTAACCCTAACCCTAACCCTAACCCTAACCCTAACCCTAACCCTAACCCTAACCCTAACCCTAACCCTAACCCTAACCCTAACCCTAACCCTAACCCTAACCCTAACCCTAACCCTAACCCTAACCCTAACCCTAACCCTAACCCTAACCCTAACCCTAACCCTAACCCTAACCCTAACCCTAACCCTAACCCTAACCCTAACCCTAACCCTAACCCTAACCCTAACCCTAACCCTAACCCTAACCCTAACCCTAACCCTAACCCTAACCCTAACCCTAACCCTAACCCTAACCCTAACCCTAACCCTAACCCTAACCCTAACCCTAACCCTAACCCTAACCCTAACCCTAACCCTAACCCTAACCCTAACCCTAACCCTAACCCTAACCCTAACCCTAACCCTAACCCTAACCCTAACCCTAACCCTAACCCTAACCCTAACCCTAACCCTAACCCTAACCCTAACCCTAACCCTAACCCTAACCCTAACCCTAACCCTAACCCTAACCCTAACCCTAACCCTAACCCTAACCCTAACCCTAACCCTAACCCTAACCCTAACCCTAACCCTAACCCTAACCCTAACCCTAACCCTAACCCTAACCCTAACCCTAACCCTAACCCTAACCCTAACCCTAACCCTAACCCTAACCCTAACCCTAACCCTAACCCTAACCCTAACCCTAACCCTAACCCTAACCCTAACCCTAACCCTAACCCTAACCCTAACCCTAACCCTAACCCTAACCCTAACCCTAACCCTAACCCTAACCCTAACCCTAACCCTAACCCTAACCCTAACCCTAACCCTAACCCTAACCCTAACCCTAACCCTAACCCTAACCCTAACCCTAACCCTAACCCTAACCCTAACCCTAACCCTAACCCTAACCCTAACCCTAACCCTAACCCTAACCCTAACCCTAACCCTAACCCTAACCCTAACCCTAACCCTAACCCTAACCCTAACCCTAACCCTAACCCTAACCCTAACCCTAACCCTAACCCTAACCCTAACCCTAACCCTAACCCTAACCCTAACCCTAACCCTAACCCTAACCCTAACCCTAACCCTAACCCTAACCCTAACCCTAACCCTAACCCTAACCTAACCCTAACCCTAACCCTAACCCTAACCCTAACCCTAACCCTAACCCTAACCCTAACCCTAACCCTAACCCTAACCCTAACCCTAACCCTAACCCTAACCCTAACCCTAACCCTAACCCTAACCCTAACCCTAACCCTAACCCTAACCCTAACCCTAACCCTAACCCTAACCCTAACCCTAACCCTAACCCTAACCCTAACCCTAACCCTAACCCTAACCCTAACCCTAACCCTAACCCTAACCCTAACCCTAACCCTAACCCTAACCCTAACCCTAACCCTAACCCTAACCCTAACCCTAACCCTAACCCTAACCCTAACCCTAACCCTAACCCTAACCCTAACCCTAACCCTAACCCTAACCCTAACCCTAACCCTAACCCTAACCCTAACCCTAACCCTAACCCTAACCCTAACCCTAACCCTAACCCTAACCCTAACCCTAACCCTAACCCTAACCCTAACCCTAACCCTAACCCTAACCCTAACCTAACCCTAACCCTAACCCTAACCCTAACCCTAACCCTAACCCTAACCCTAACCCTAACCCTAACCCTAACCCTAACCCTAACCCTAACCCTAACCCTAACCCTAACCCTAACCCTAACCCTAACCCTAACCCTAACCCTAACCCTAACCCTAACCCTAACCCTAACCCTAACCCTAACCCTAACCCTAACCCTAACCCTAACCCTAACCCTAACCCTAACCCTAACCCTAACCCTAACCCTAACCCTAACCCTAACCCTAACCCTAACCCTAACCCTAACCCTAACCCTAACCCTAACCCTAACCCTAACCCTAACCCTAACCCTAACCCTAACCCTAACCCTAACCCTAACCCTAACCCTAACCCTAACCCTAACCCTAACCCTAACCCTAACCCTAACCCTAACCCTAACCCTAACCCTAACCCTAACCCTAACCCTAACCCTAACCCTAACCCTAACCCTAACCCTAACCCTAACCCTAACCCTAACCCTAACCCTAACCCTAACCCTAACCCTAACCCTAACCCTAACCCTAACCCTAACCCTAACCCTAACCCTAACCCTAACCCTAACCCTAACCCTAACCCTAACCCTAACCCTAACCCTAACCCTAACCCTAACCCTAACCCTAACCCTAACCCTAACCCTAACCCTAACCCTAACCCTAACCCTAACCCTAACCCTAACCCTAACCCTAACCCTAACCCTAACCCTAACCCTAACCCTAACCCTAACCCTAACCCTAACCCTAACCCTAACCCTAACCCTAACCCTAACCCTAACCCTAACCCTAACCCTAACCCTAACCCTAACCCTAACCCTAACCCTAACCCTAACCCTAACCCTAACCCTAACCCTAACCCTAACCCTAACCCTAACCCTAACCCTAACCCTAACCCTAACCCTAACCCTAACCCTAACCCTAACCCTAACCCTAACCCTAACCCTAACCCTAACCCTAACCCTAACCCTAACCCTAACCCTAACCCTAACCCTAACCCTAACCCTAACCCTAACCCTAACCCTAACCCTAACCCTAACCCTAACCCTAACCCTAACCCTAACCCTAACCCTAACCCTAACCCTAACCCTAACCCTAACCCTAACCCTAACCCTAACCCTAACCCTAACCCTAACCCTAACCCTAACCCTAACCCTAACCCTAACCCTAACCCTAACCCTAACCCTAACCCTAACCCTAACCCTAACCCTAACCCTAACCCTAACCCTAACCCTAACCCTAACCCTAACCCTAACCCTAACCCTAACCCTAACCCTAACCCTAACCCTAACCCTAACCCTAACCCTAACCCTAACCCTAACCCTAACCCTAACCCTAACCCTAACCCTAACCCTAACCCTAACCCTAACCCTAACCCTAACCCTAACCCTAACCCTAACCCTAACCCTAACCCTAACCCTAACCCTAACCCTAACCCTAACCCTAACCCTAACCCTAACCCTAACCCTAACCCTAACCCTAACCCTAACCCTAACCCTAACCCTAACCCTAACCCTAACCCTAACCCTAACCCTAACCCTAACCCTAACCCTAACCCTAACCCTAACCCTAACCCTAA